>JBBYHM010052561.1:4343-52824 GCA_038381775.1 Adansonia rubrostipa
AATATCTTATTGCTTTGGTTTCATAGGAAAAGCTTCTTTGTCCATCATTTTTTAGAGTTAAAGTTCATTTGTCAATTGGGACAAATATGGATTCACATAGTAATCTCCTATCCTTTTAGGATTGGGCACCATAAACTCATTCACCTTATTAGGACAAACCATATTGATGCTTTGATTTCATAAAAAAAGCTTCTCTTTCCATCATTTTTTATGTTAAAAGTTCATTTATCAGTTGGGGCAAATATGGATTTACATAGTAATCCCCTTTTTTCCATGATTAGGCACCATAAACTCATTCTTCTCATTAGGATAAAAGACCTTGTTGCTTTGGTTCCGTAAGAAAAACCTCTCATTCCAACCTTTTTTAAAGTTAAAGTTCATTTGTCATTTGGGGCAAATACGAATTTACATAGTAATCTTTTTTTTTCATGATTGGGCATCATATGCTTATTCTCCTCATTGGGATAATGACATTAATGCTTTGGTTTCACAAGAAAAGCTTTTTTTTCCATTATTTTTTAGAGTTAAGGTTTATTTGTCAATTGAGACAAACATGGGTTCACATAGTAATCTCTTCTCTTTTTATGATTGGGCACTACAAACTCATTCTTCTCATTAAAATAAATGAGATTGATGCTATAGTTTCAAAAGAAAAGCTTCTCTTTCCATCATTTTTTTAGAGTTAAAGTTCATTTGTCAAATGGGACAAACATGGATTTACATAGTAATCCCCTTTTTTTTCATGATTGGGCACCATAAACTCATTATCCTCATTGTGATAAAATACTTTATTGCTTTGGTTTCATAGGAAAAGCTTCTTTTTCCATTTTTTTTTAGAGTTAAAGTTCATTTATCAATTGGGACAAATATGGATTCACATAGTAATCTCTTATCCTTTCATGATTAGGCACCATAAACTCATTCACCTTATTAAGACAAACCATATCGATGCTTTGATTTCATAAGAAAAGCTTCTCTTTCCATCATTTTTGGTGTTAAAAGTTCATTTATCAATTGGGGCAAATATGGATTTCCATAGTAATCCCCTTTCTTTTCATGATTAGGGACCATAAACTCATTCGTCTCATTAGGATAACAAACCTTGTTGCTTTGGTTCCGTAAGAAAAGCCTCTCATTCCAACATTTTTTTAAAGTTAAAGTTCATTTATCAATTGGGACAAATACGAATTTACATAGTAATCTCATTTCTTTTCATGATTGGGCACCATATGCTTATTCTCTTCATTGGCATAATGACATTGATGCTTTGGTTTCACAAGAAAAGCTTTTTCTTTCAATTATTTTTTAGAGTTAAAGTTTATTTGTCAATTGGGACAAACATGGATTCACATAGTAATCCCCTTTCTTTTTCTGATTGGGCACCATAAACTCATTCTCCTCATTAGGATAAATGACTTAATGCTTTGGTTTCAGAAGAAAAGCTTCTCTTTCCATCATTTTTTTAGAGTTAAAGTTCACTTGTCAATGGGACAAACATGGATACATATAGTAATCTTTTTTTCCTTTCATGATTATGCACCATAAACTCATTCTCTTTATTGGGAAAATGGCCATTGATGCTGTGATTTCATAAGAAAAGCTTCTCTTTCCACCATTTTTAGTGTTAAAGTTCATTTGTCAATTGGGATAAACATGGATTCATGTAGTAATCCCCTTTCTTTTCGCGATTGGGCACCATAAACTCATTTTTCTCATTGTGATAAATGTTATTGTTACTTTGGTTCGATAAGAAAAGCTTCTCTTTCCATTATTTTTTAGAGTTAATGATCATTTGTCAATTAGGGTAAACACTGATTCACATTGTAATCTCTATTTCTTTCATGATTGGGCACCATAAACTCATTCTCCTTCGTGGTATAAATAACATTGATGCTTTGGTTTCACAAGAAAAGCTTCTTTTTCCATCATTTCTTAGAGTTAAAGTTCATTTGTCAAGTGGGAGAAACTTGGATTCACATAGTAATCTCATTTCCTTTCATGATTAGGCACCATAAACTCATTCTCCTTGTTGGGATAAATGACATTGATGCTTTGGCTTCATAAGGAAAGGTTCTATTTCCATTATTTTTTAAAGTTAAAGTTCACTTGTCAATTGGGGCAAACATGGATTCACATAGTAATCCCCTTTCTTTTCATGATTAGGCTCTATAAACTCATTCTCCTCATTGTTATAAAAAACCTTGTTGCTTTGGTCCTATGACAAAAACATCTCTTTCCATCATTTTTTAGAGTTAATGACCATTTGTCAACTAGGGCAAACATGGATTCACATAGTAATGTCCTTTCCTTTTATGATTGGGCACCATAAACAAATTCTCCTCATTGGCATAAAAGACATTGATGCTTTCGTATCATAAGAAAAGCTTCTCTTTCCATCATTTTTTAGGGTTAAAGTTCATTTATCAATTGGGACATACATGGATTCACATAGTAATCTCCTTTCCTTTCATGATAGGGCACCATAAACTCATTCTCCTTATTGGGATAAATGACATTGATAATTTGGTTTCATAAGAAAAGGTTATATTTCCATCATTTTTTAGAGTTAAAGTTCATTTGTCAATTGGGACGAACATAGATTCACGCAGTAATCCCCTTTCTTTTCATGATGGTCACCATAAACCCATTCTCCTTATTGTGATAAAAGACCTTGTTGCTTTGGTTCTATAGAAAAAGCTTCTCTTTCCATCATTTTTTAGAGTTAATGATCATTTGTCAATTGGGGCAAACATGGATTCACATACTAATCTCTTTTTCTTTCATGGTTAGGCACCATAAACTCATTCTTCTTATTGGGATAAATGACATTGATGCTTTCATTTCTTAAGAAAAGCATCTATTCCCATCATTTTTTACAGTTAAAGTTCATTTGTCAATTAGGACAAACATGGATTCAGATAGTACTCTCCTTTCTTTTCATGATTGGGCATCATAAACTCATTCTCCTCATTAGGACAAACGACATTGATACTTTGGTTTCATAAGAAAAGCTTCTCTTTCGATCATTTTAGTGTTAAAGTTTATTTGTCAATTGGAACAAGCATGGATTCACATAGAAATCTCCTTTCTTTTCATGATTGGGCACCATAAACTCATTCTCCATATTGTGATAAAAGACCTTATTGCTTTGGTTCTGTAAGAAAAGCTTTTCTTTCCATTATTTTTTAAAGTTAAAGTTCTTTTGTCAATTGGGATAAACATGTATTCATATTGTAATCTTCTTTCCTTTTATGATTGGGCACTGTAAACACTTGCCAATAGAGATAAACAAGGACTTTCATAAGTTTATCCATTCTTTGCATGAATGGGCATCATAATGACATTTTCCTCGTAGCAATACATGACATTGATGCTTTGGTTTGACAAGAAAAAGCTTTTCTTTCCACCATTTTTCTTACAATCAAAGTTCATCTAGTAAAAGGGTTATTCATGCATTCTTATTATTATGTCCATTCTTTTCAGGATTCTGAATCAGAAACACATTTTCTTCATTGGGATACATGATATTGATGCTTTGCATTAACATGGATTTTCATAATTATATACATTTCTTTCATGATTAGGCTTCATAAATAAAATTCTTCTCATTGAGATATATGATATTAATGCTTTGGTTTCGCAAGAAAAGCATTTCTTTCCAACATTTTCTTTTAGAATCAAAGTTCACCTGTGGAAAGAGGCAAACATGGCTTTCACAATTATATACATTTTTCTTGATTGGGCATCATAAGCACATTCTCCTCATTAGGATACATGATATTGATGCTTTGGTTTAACCAAAAAGGCTTTTCTTTCCACCATTCTTTTGCAGAATCAAAGTTCATCTGCTAAATGAGACGAACATGGATTTTAGTAATTATATCCATGCTTTTAAGATTAGGCTTCATAAACATATTCCCATCATTGGTATACATGATTTGATACTTTAGGTTAAGAAGAAGAAAAGTTTTTTTTCCCGTATTTTCAATTGAACAAAGTTTGTATGTCAAAAGAGATAAATATGGATTTTCATAATTATATCCACTATTTTCATGATTGAGCATCCTTAACAAATTCTCCTTATTGGGATGCATGACATTGACGATTTTGTTTAAATAGAAAAGCTTTTCGTTCCACTATTTTCCATAGAATCAAAGTTCGTCTGCTAGAAGTGACAAACATGGATTCTCATAATTATATCCATTCTTTTCTTGATTCAGCACCATAAACACATACTCATTATTAGGATATATGATATTGATGCTTTGGTTTAACAATAAAGCTTTCTTTCCACCATTTTTTGTAGAATCAAAGTTCATTCACCAAAAGAGACAAACATGGATTCTCGTAATTATATCCACTCTTTTCTTGATTGGGCATCATAATCATATTCTCCTTATTGGAACACATGAAATTGATGCTTTGGTTTTGCAAGAAAAGCTTTTCTTCCTAACATTTTTTTTGCAAAATCATAATTTGTCTGCCAAAAGGGATTGGAATGGATTTTGATATTTATATCCATTCTTTTCTTGACTAGGCACATAATGTTGATGCTTTGGTTTAATAAGAAAGTTTTTTTCCACCTTTTCTCATGGAATCAAAGTTCGTTTGCTTAAAAAGATGAACATGGGTTTCATAATTACATCCATTCTTTTCATGATTTAGCATTATAAACACATTCTCATTGGGATACATGATATTAGTGCTTTGGTTTTGCAGAAAAAGCTTTTCTTTCCAACATTTTTTGTAGAATCAAAGTTTATCCGCTAAAAGAGATAAGCATGGATTTTTGTAATTATATCTATTTTTCTTGATTGGGCATCATAAACCTAATCTCCTCATTGGAATACGTGGTATCGATTCTTTGGTTTTACAAGAAATTTTCTTTCTACCATTTTCCTTAGAATCAAAGTTACTCCATCAAAAGAGACGATCATGGATTCTCGTAATTATGTCTATCATTTTCCTGATTTGGCATTATAAGCATATTCTACTCATTGGGATACAAGATATTAATGCTTTGGTTTTATAAGAAAAGCTTTCTTTTCCAACATGTCTTGCAAAATCAAAGTCCGTCCACCACAAGAGATAAAAATGGACTTTCATAACCATATCCATTCTTTCCTTAACTAGGCATCATAAACATATTCTCCTAATTGGGATACATGATGTTGATGCTTTGGTTTAGCAAGAAAGGCTTTTGTCCCCATTTTTTGTAGAATCAAAGTTCATCCACCAAAACAGATGAACATAGATTTTGGTAATTGCATCCATTCTTTTCATGATTTAACATTATTATATCCCCTCAACAACTCTATCACCAAATCTAACTTCGATAAGGAATAAGTCTTGAAGGATAGTTGGATAACTTCAAACTCCATGAGTTTGATAGCCATGCAACCTCTACTCACCCAGAGTTTCAAATTAGGTAAAACTCTTATTAAGGCCTATATAAAGGAATAGCACGAGCACTTCTGAGGTATGAGCTCTTAGAATTCTCCCATTCTCTCTTCAATCCTCTTTTATAGTATATTTACTGACTTAAGCATCAGAGTGTCCCCCCAAAGCAAAATTTTTGGCCTCTTTCACCTTTGTTGTTTTCTAGGATTCCTCCTCAGCATCTCTATTGTTGCATCAACAGTGGCGCCGTCTGTGGGAAACCTATCATTCTCATGGCTTAGCAACGATAGCAATCTTCTTTACTAAATACAAATAAGAGCTCATGGTTACCCAAGAGGCTAACTCCACTCGTATTACTTAAGCTATGATGACAATGAGCCAGATACCCATGGAATCCCAGCCTGATCCTACAACACTTAATCCTATGATAACTAAAGGGCTCCTTTCCACAGTTGTAACCACAATACCCATCCTGCCTAACTTTCCATATGTTTATATTTCCATACACCTTTCACACCAAATCCTTAGCCTTAGCCACTAAACTACTTCCAAAAACTTTTAAACTCACAATCACCATTACCATAATCAAAGTTTACTATAACCAATCCAAATACTCATATTTAGGGTTGCTAGAACAAGTATTCCTAATGTATCTAACGTAAACCCACTAGCAGATGACCTAGGGAATCTATCGACAATGAACGTGTCTTTACCACTACCAGTATCCCAGGTTGACTTACAAAGTTAATTTCAAGAATTCACCAGCAAGATGGCAACCCAACAAGCTCTCATTTAACAAGAATATCAAAAGAAGTTGGTAGCCCAATAGACCATCATCTAACAGCAACAATAGCAAATTAATCAGCTTATGCAATATGGCCAACAAAACCCATTACCTGGTAGATCTGATGCCAAGAACCATAGCCTGAGTGTGAAAGACTGACAGACAAGTCAATAAATATCAGGAAATTCAAGAAAGTTCATACTCCACTCTCGAGTGTGATCCATATAAAAAGTAAGAAGACACAGATCACTGAGAACAAGGATCCCTGCTAGCCGAACAAGTAGCAATCCTCTACCAGGAAATCAAAAATATGAACTACCCAAAGAAAGATGATTGGAAATGACTAATGATTAAGCATAATCCACTGCCCTCAGTGGTCTGCCAAACCTCAGTTCCTAAAAAGATCAAACTCCCATCAGATATGTATGATGGCAAGGCAGACCCAGTAAACCCCCAAATCACTTTTCGACATTCCATAACCTATAAGATATACCTAATTCAGTCCAATTTAGGATATTCCCAACAACTTTATGAGAACTCGCTCGTACTTGGTGGTATTCCCTGAAACCAAGGTCCATCACAAATGTTGACCAACTAGCTCGCCAATTCTTTGCCCACTTTAGTAGTTATCAAACAGCAGCTAGAATAGCGGCCAACTTGATGGCTGTCCAGCAAAACCCAGAAGAAACACTCAGTGAATATGTCAAGCACTTTAATACTACTACACTAAAAGTCAAAGACCTCAATGATGACTAGGTAATCTAAGCTTTTATCTTTAAGGTCCGTTATAAGCACTTAAAGTATGCCTTGATGGATGCCTAGTCGGTCAAGCTATATCAGGTCTATGAAAAAGCGCAAAAATATGCTGACGTAGAAGATATTGAAATTGCAAATCGTAAATTCAAATGCCCTGATCAAGATTGATAGGGTGATCGTGTTTGGACGAAACTTGAGAAAAGAAGAGCAGTTCCCCTAAAAAGGTAGATTGGATGGTCGCTAAGATAGTAAAATTGGGTGTACAACGAATCAAATCCAGATGAGCTGGAAAAGAGATTAAGCACTGCCATATAAAAAGTACGAGTCATACACACGCCTTAATATCATCAAAACACAGGTACTGCATGCCATTATGAAAGATGGCCTAGTAGAAAAACCCCCCCATGCGAATAGATATGGGCCACAGAAGCCCACGAAAACATTGTGAATTTCATAATGATGTTGGTCACACAATTGAAGAATCTATTAGTCTGAAGAACGCTATTAAAGCATTGATTCAGAAAGGGGAGATCAAGCAATTTATGAAAAAAGATAATGAAGAGTCATCCTAACAGACTGACCACCATCAGGATAGGGCAGCGAGAAAATGCCCAATCATTGGAATAATTAATGTGATCAGTAGAAGCAATGAAAGTTGGGCGAGCAATAAATCCAAGAGAAAATCACATCTACGGTCCATAATGGTAATAGATACACCCCTAAAGAAAACAAAACAAGATAGTTAGAGGGTGACATTCAGTGACAATGATGATGACTTGGTTACTGATAATGGCAATGATCCGATTGTAGTATCAGCCATTGGCAGGAATTATTGCATTGACCAAATTCTGGTAGATTATGTAGTGCAGTAGATATTTTCCAATGGGATGCCTTTTAAAAGATGGGCTATGAGGATAGTGATGTCCATCCTTTATTACCAATATATGGGTTCGCCAACCAACCTATACTAGTGAAAGGTTTCTTCACTTTGTCGGTCACTCTTGGTGATGGAGAACACAAAATCACAGTAATGGTGGAATTCTTAGTAGTTGACCAGCCATTCGCTTATAATGTTTTTCTTGGGTGACTCGCCATGAAAAAGGCCAAACTGATTATAACTGTATACATTACTGTCAAATTTCCTATGTCAACCGGAGTAGGATTTATGAAGGTTAATCAAGCAATCGCCTAAAGTTGCCACTTAATGTTTATAGAGATGACAAAGAAAGCCTAAAGCATATATGATGAGTGCCTAAAAGGTCTAGTTGAAAACACATTGTTTGTTAACATGATAACACCAATTAACCCTAGCAATTTAACCCTCGAGAGTTTAAACATCCAGGATGACTTTCGTCACCCAAAACCTGAGTTCATAGAAGAAGTATCAGCAATTTTCTTGCACCCACTAGACGCTGATTTATTCATGACGATTGGGAATTCACTAGAACCAAAAGCTAGAAATGACCTAATAAACTTTTTACGACTCCACGCAGATGTTTTTGCCTAGTCAGCTACAGATATACCAGGCATAGCCTTGAAGGTAATCATGCATACGCTAAATATCAATCCTCTAACTAAATCGGTCAAATAGAAAAAAGAAGATTCACTCCAGAGTGAATTCGGGTAATTAGAGAAGAAACAGATAAACTTTTGGCCATCAGATATATACAGGAGGTGATGTACCTTTAGTGGCTAGCCAATGTAGTAACGGTTAAAAAGTTGATGGGGAAATGGAGAATGTGTGTCGACTTCACTGATCTTAATTAAACTTGCCCCAAAGATTGTTTTCCCTTGCCAACAATAGATTACCTTGTCGACTCTTCAACTGGCCATCAATTTATCTCTTTTACGGATACATTCTCCAGATATAATCAAATAAGGATGAATCCTCTTAATGAAGCCAAAATGTCATTTGTTACAAAAGATGGTATTTTTTGCTATATAGTTATGCCCTTTGGGCTTAAAAATGTAAAGGCAACGTATCATTGTTTGGTCAATAAAATTTTTAAAAATCAAATTGGATGAGCCATGGAAGTGTACATTGATGACATGTTCATAAAAAGCCCATCGATTGAACAGCATATAGTTGATCTGAGGGAAACTTTTACAGTACTATAAAGATACAACATGAAACTAAATCTGGCAAAATACATGTTTGGAGTAGCCATCGGCAAGTTCCTAGGCTTTATAGTATAATCTGGGGGAATTAAAGCTAACCCAGCAAAAATAAAAGCCATATTAGACATGACACCTCCTAAGTCAACAAAGGATGTACAATGACTAACAAGAAAGGTCATTATGCTTAACCACTTTATTTCAAAGCTCGCTAATAGATATCTCCCTTTCTTCAAATTACTAAGGGCAGCTACTTGCTATAAATGGATAGAAGAATGCCAAACAGCATTTATAGAATTAAAATGCTACCTTAGCACACCACCATTGTTAGCTAGCCCTAAACCCAATATATGCTTATTCATATAGTTGGTTGCATCAGATAAAATGGTGGCCTCTATCTTAATAACAAAAGAAGAGGGAACCCAATGACCAGTTTATTACATCAGCAGGGCACTGCAAGCTAGGGAGATCAGTTATACTATGACTGAAAAGCTGGTCTATGCACTTATTATAGTTGCTAGAAAACTATGGCAATATTTTCAAGCACATCCTATGACGGTACTCACTGACTACCCATAAAGGATATGCTAAAAAAGTCAACTCTACTAGAAGAATGATCTGATGGAGTGTAGAGTTAAGTGAATTCAAGTTAACCTATAGCCCAAGATGGATGATCAAAGTACAAGCATTGGTAGATTTCATCATCGAATGCGCATTCTCATATACTGCTAAATCATCGAGAATTATTAAAGAAGCACCTTCACTGGTAGAAAAAGTAAAAAAGATGATAGCTCACCGAAAGACTCATAGGAGTTTTATGCCGATGGATCATCAGGAAAAGAGAAATCAAGAGCACGCATCTTTCTCATAGACCCTAATGGCCATGAATGGCACTATGCCTTATCCTTTCAGCTCAAAGCCTCAAATAATGCAACGAAATATGAAGTATTGATAGCTAGAATTAACTTGGCTAAAAATCTAAGTGCCACTTGCTTGAAAGCTTATACTGATTCCTAATTAGTAGCAAAGGAATACGAAGCCAAGGATCAAAACTTAGCCAAGTACCATTACATGGTTTCACAGCTTGCCAAAGCTCTCATTACGATAAATGAATTAATGCTTTGGTTTTGTAGGAAAAGCTTCTCATTCTAAAATTTTTTGAATTAATATTTGTCCCTCGATTTAGACAAACTTGGATTCACATAGTAATCTCCTTTTTTTTCATGATTAGACACCATAAACACATTCTCCTTGTTAGGATAATTGATATTAATGCTTTGGTTTCATAAGAAAAGCTTTTTTTTTCTACCATTTTTAGAATTAAAGTTAATCTTTCAATTGGGATAAACACTGATTCATATAATAATCTCCTTTCTTTTCATGATTAAGTGCCATAAACACATTTTCCTTATTGGGATAAATGATATTGAAGCTTTGGTTTAATAGGAAAAACTTTTCTTTCTACCATTTTTAGAATTAAAGTTTATTTTTTAATTGGGATAAACACAGATCCACATAATAATCTCTTTTCTTTTAATGATTGGGCACCACAAATTCATTCTCCTCATTGTGATAAATGAATTAATGGTTTGCTTTCATAAGAAAAGCTTTACTTCCAACTATTTTTTACAATCAAAAATTAGGATAAGCATGGATTCACATAATAATCTCCTTTGTTTTCATGACTAATAACCACAAACACATTCTTCTCATTGGGATAAATGAATTAAAGCTTTGGTTTCATGAAAAAAACTTCACTTTCCACCATTTTTTGGAATCAAAGTTAATCTATCAATTGGGATAAACATGGATTCACATAATAATCTCCTTTATTTTCGTGATTAGGAATGACAAACACATTCCCCTCATTGGGATAAATGAATTGATGCTATGCTTTCATAAGAAAAACGTATCTTGCTACCAGTTTTAGAATTAATGTTCATCTGTTGATTCAAACAAATACGAATTCACAAAATAATCTCCTTTCTTTTCATGATTGGGTAACTTAAACATATTCTCCTCATTGGGATAAATGAATTAATGCTTTGGTTTCATAAGAAAAACTTCTCTTTCTACCAGTTTTAGAATTAATGTTCGTTCGTTGATTTGGACAAGCACGGATTCACATAATAATGTCCTTTCTTTTCATGATTAGGCACAACAAATTCATTCTTTTCATTGGGCTAAATGAATTGATACTTTGCTTTCATAAGAAAAATCTCAATTCCCATCTTTTTTAGAATCAAATTTCATCTATAAATTGAATCATGGATTCATGCAATAATCTCCTTTCTTTTCATGATTGGGCTCCACAAACACATTTTCCTCATTAGGATAAATGATATTATTCTTTCATTTCATAAGAAAAAACTTAACTTCCCATCGTTTAAAGTTCTTCTATCAGTTAGGATAAACATGGATTCACATAATAATCTCCTTTGTTTTCATCATTGGCCGTTATAAATAAATTCTCCTCATTAGGATGCTTTCATTTCATAAGAAAAACTTCTCTTTCTACCATTTTAAAATTATATTTAATCTTTCAATTGGGATAAACTGGGTTCATATAATAGTCTCCTTTTTTTTCATGATCGGGCACCATAAATTTATTCTTCTCATTAGGATAAATGAATTGATGCTTTAGTTTCATAAGAAAAGCTTCTCATTCTACCATTTTTAGAATTAATGTTCATCTGTCGATTTGGACAAACACAGATTCACATAATAATCTCCTTTCTTTTCATGATTAGGCACCAAAACACATTTTCCTTATTAGGATAAATGATATTGATGCTTTGGTTTCATAAGAAAAGCTTCTCTTTCCACCATTTTTAGAATTAAAGTTCATCTTTCAATTAGGATAAACATGGATTCATATAATAATCTCCTTTCTTTTTATGATCGGGCATCATAAATTCTTTTTCCTCATTGGGATAAATGAATTGATGCTTTTGTTTCACAAGAAAAGCTTTTCATTCTACCATTTTTAGAATTAATGTTCGTCCATCAATTTAGACAAACTTGGATTTGCATAATAATCTTTTTTCTTTTCATGATTAGGCGCCATAAACACATTCTCCTTATTGGGATAAATGATATTGATGCTTTATTTTCATAAAAAAGCTTCTCTTTCTACCATTTTTAGAATTAAAGTTCATCTTTTAATTAGGATAAACACGAATTCGTATAATAATCTCCTTTCTTTTCATGATTGGGCACCATAAATTCATTCTTATTATGGGATAAATGAATTGATGCTTTAGTTTTACAAGAAAAGCTTCTTATTCTACCATTTTTAGAATTAATGTTTATTTATCGATTTATACAAATATGGATTCTCTTAATAATCTCCTTTTTTTTCATGATTAGGAACCACAAACACATTCTCTTCATTGGGATAAATGATATTTATGCTTTGGTTTCATAAGAAAAACTTCTCTTTCTACCACATTTAGAATTAAAGTTAATTTTTCAATTGGGATAGACATGGATTAACATAATAATCTCCTTTATTTCATGATTGGGCACTATAAATTCATTCTCCTTATTGGGATAAATGGACTGATGCTTTAGTTTCATAAGAAAAACTTCACTTCGCACCATTTTTTAGAATCAAAGTTCATTTATGAATTGGGATAAACACGGATCCACTTAATAATCTCTTTTTTTTTCATGATTGGGCACCACAAATGCATTCCCCTCATTGAGATAAATGATATTGATGCTTTCGTTTCATAAGAAAAACTTCACTTCCCATCATTTTTTGGAATCAATGTTCATCTATCAATTGTGATAAACACGGATTCATATAATAATCTCCTTTGTTTGCATGATTGGCCACCATAAACAAATTCTCCTCGTTGGGATAAATGATATTAATGCTTTGGTTTCGTAAGAAAACTTCTCTTTCTACCATTTTAGAATTAAAATTCATCTTTTAATTAGGATAAACACAGATTCATAAAATATCTCATTTCATTTCATGATTGGGCACCACAAATTCATTGTCCTCACTTGGATAAATGAATTGATGCTTTGGTTTCATAATAAAAGCTTTTCATTTTTGCCATTTTTTTAATTAATGTTCATTCATCGATTTGGACAAACACAGATTCATAAAATATTCTACTTTCTATTCATGATTAGGCATCATAAACACATTCTCCTTATTGGGATAAATGTTATTGATGCTTTGGTTTCATAAGAAAAGCTTCTCTTTCTACCATTTTTAGCATTAAAGTTCATTTTTAAATTAGGATAAACACATATTCACATAACAATCTCCTTTCTTTTCATGATTGGGCACCACAAATTCATTCTCCTCATTAGCATAAATGAATTGATGCTTTGGTTTCATAGGAAAAGTTTCTCATTCTACCTTTTTTAGAGTTAATGTTCGTTAGTCGATTTAGACAAACACGGATTCACATAATAATCTTCTTTTTTTCCATGATTAGGCATTATAAACACATTCTCCTTATTGGGATAAATGATATTGATGCTTTGGTTTAATAAGAAAAACTTCTCTTTCTACCAGTTTTAGAATTGAAGGTCATTTTTCAATTGGGATAAATATTGATTCACATAATAATCTCCTTTCATTTAATGATCGGGCACCACAAATTCATTCTCCTCATTGGGATAAATGAATTGATACTTTGGTTTCATAAGAAAAACTTTACTTCCCATTATTTTTGGGAATCAAAGTTTGTCTATTAATTAGGATAAACACGGATTCATGTAATAATCTCTTTTGTTTTCATGATTAGGAACACAAACACATTTTCCTTATTAGGAAAAATGAATTAACGCTTTGGTTTCCTAAGAAAAGTTTCTTATTCTGCCGTTTTTAGAATTAATATTTATCCATTCATTTGGACAAATAAGGATTCACAAAATAATCTTCTTTCTTTTTATGATTGGGCACTATAAACACATTCTTCTCATTGGGATAAATGACATTAAAGGTTTGGTTTCATAAAAAGTAACTCTTTCTACTATTTTTAGAATTAAAGATGGTTTTTCAATTTGGATAAACATGGATTCATATAACAATCTCTTTTCTTTTAATGATTGGGCACCATAAATTCATTCCCTGCATTAGGATAAATGAATTGATGCTTTGATTTCATAAGAAAAACCTCACTTCCTACATAAAATCAAAGTTCATTTGTTAATTGGGATAAACATGGATTCACAAAATAATCTTTTTTCTTTTTATTATTAGGCACCATAAATGTATTCTCCTTGTTGGGATAATTGATATTGATGCTTTGGTTTCATAAGAAAAACTTTACTTCCCACCATTTTTTGGAATCAAAGTTCATCTATCAATTGTGAAAAACACGAATTCATGTAATAATCTCCTTTGTTTTCATGATTGGCCACCATAAACAAATTCTCCTCGTTGGGATAAATGATATTGATGCTTTAGTCTCGTAAGAAAACTTCTCTTTTTACCATTTTAGAATTAAAGTTCATCTTTCAATTGGAATAAACACAGATTCATATAATAATCTCATTTCTTTTCATGATCGGGCACCACAAATTCATTCTCCTTACTTGGATAAATGAATTGATGCTTTGGTTTTGTAATAAAAGCTTTTCATTTTGCCATTTTTGGAATTAATGTTCATCCGTCGATTTAGACAAATACAGATTCATAAAATAATCTACTTTCCATTCATGATTAGGCATCATAAACACATTCTCCTTCTTGGGATAAATGCTATTAATGCTTTGGTTTCATAAGAAAAGCTTCCCTTTCTACCATTTTTAGCGTTAAAGTTCATCTTTCAATTAGGGTAAACACATATTCACATAACAACCTCCTTTCTTTTCATGATCGGGCACCACAAATTCATTCACCTCATTAGGATAAATGAATTGATGCTTTGGTTTCGTAGGAAAAGTTTCTCATTCTACCATTTTTAAAGTTAATGCTCGTCTGTCGATTTAGACAAACACAGATTCACATAATAATCTCCTTTCTTTCCATGATTAGGCATTATAAACACATTCTCCTTATTGGGATAAATGATATTGATGCTTTGGTTTAATAAGAACAACTTCTCTTTCTACCAGTTTTAGAATTGAAGGCCATTTTTTAATTGCGATAAACATTGATTCACATAATAATCTCCTTTCATTTAATGATCAGGCACCATAAATTCCTTCTCTTTATTGGGATAAATGAATTAATGCTTTGGTTTCATAAGAAAAACTTCACTTCCTATCATTTTTTGGAATCAAAGTTTGTCAATCAATTGGGATAAACACGGATTCACATAATAATCTCTTTTGTTTTCATGATAAGGAACACAAACACATTTTCCTCATTAGGATAAATGAATTGATGTTTTGGTTTCCTAAGAAAAGTTTCTTATTCTGCCATTTTTAAAATTAATGTTTATCCATTGATTTGGACAAACATGGATTCACATAATAATCTCTTCTTTTTTCATGATTGGGCACCATAAATACATTCTCCTCATTGGGATAAATGATATTAAAGGTTTGGTTTCATAAAAACCAACTCTTTCTACTATTTTTAGAATTAAAGTTAGTTTTTCAATTTGGATAAACATGTATTCACATAACAATCTCCTTTCTTTTAATGATTGGGCACCCTAAATTCATTCCCTATATTGGGATAAATGAATTGATGCTTTGGTTTCATAAGAAAAACTTCACTTCCCACATAAAATCAAAGTTCATCTGTTAATTGGGATAAATAAGGATTCACATAATAATCTCCTTTCTTTTCATTATTAGGCACCATAAATGTATTTTCTTCATTGGGATAAATGATATTGATGCTTTGGTTTCATAAGAAAAACATCTCTTTCTACCATTTTAGAATTAATGTTCGTCTTTCAATTGAGATAAATTTGGATTCATATAATAATCTCCTTCCTTTTCATGATTGGGGGCCATAAATTCATTCTCCTCATTGGGATAAATGAATTTATGCTTTGGTTTCATAAGAAAAACTTCACTTCCTACCATTTTTAGAATCAAAGTTCCTCTATTGATTGGGATAAACACAGATTCACGTAATAATCTCTGTTGTTTTCATGATTAAAAACCACAAACACATTCTACTTATTGGGATAACTGTTATTGATGCTTTGATTTTATAAGAAAACCTTTACTTCCTGCCATTTTTTAGAATCAAAGTTTGTCTATCGATTGGGATAAACATGGATTCACATAATAATCTCTTTTCTTTTAATGATTGGGCACTGCAAATTCATTCTCCTCATTGGGATAAATGAATTGATGCTTTGGTTTCATAAGAAAGACTTCACTTCCCATCATTTTTTGGAATCAAAGTTTGTCTATCAACTGGGGTAAACATGGATTCATGTAATAATCTTCTTTAATTTCATGATTAGGAACCATAAACACATTCTCTTCGTTAGGATAAATTAGATTGATGCTTGAGTTTCATGAGAAAAACTTTTCCTTTTACCACATTTAGAATTAATGTTCATTTGTTAATTTGGACAAACATGAATTCACATAACAATTTCCATTCTTTTAATGATCGGGCACCATAAATTCATTCTCTACATTAGGATAAATGAATTAATACTTTGGTTTCATAAGAAAAACTTCACTTCCCACATAGAATCAAAGTTTGTTTGTCAAATTGACATAATAATCTCATTTATTTTCATTCTTGGCACCATAAACACATTCTTCTCATTGGCGTAAATGATATTGAAGCTTTGGTTTCATAACAAAAACATCTCTTTCTGCCATTTTTCGAAGTAAAGTCCCTTTTTTAATTAAGGCAAACATAAATTCAGATAATAATCTCCTTTCTTTTAATGATTGGCCACCACAAATTCATTCTTCCAATTGTGATAAATGAATTACTGCTTTGGTTTCATAAGTAAAACTTTACTTTCCACCATTTTTTAGAATTAAAGTTTGTCCATCAATTATGATAAAAATGGATTCACGTAATAATCTCTTTTGTTTTCATGATTAGGAACCACAAACATATTCTCTTTGTTGGGATAAATGATATTGATTCTTTCGTTTTATAAGAAAAACTTTTTTTCTTCCATATTTTATTATCAAAGTTCACCTGTCGATTGGATGTTTACAAAAGTTGTTTTCTCCATGTTTTTAGGTGCCATCTTGATCTGGTTGTAGCCTAAAAATCCATCCATGAAGGAGAACAGAGAATTCTTGGCCGTGTTGTCTACCAACGTGTCATTATAGGGTAATGGGAAGTTGTCTTTAGGATAGCTCGATTTAGATCCCGATAATCAACACATATTTGTACTTTGCCATCTTTCTTTAGGACTCGAACTATATTGGCAACCCATTCTGGATATTTAGCTACTCTAATAAACTCTGTATCAAACTACTTCTTGACTTCCTTTTTAATTTTGAGAAACATTTATGGCTTCATCCTTCTTAACTTTTGCTAGATCAGTTTGTATCCGGGCTTGATGGGATTTAGATACCTGAAAGGGTAAAGAAATAAACATTGCAAAAGGCACACACACAACTAAGGGATTTGGATAAAAATGAAGGTAAAAGAGTTATGAAGACAAAAAAGTTAAAAAGTGATACACAATATGGAATGATATATGCAAAAGTATTTCATTGATAATGTTTAATAAAAAAATGCCCCTTATATAGGACAACTATCTATATTTAGGGAAGGGCAGGTAGGTTTTCATTTCTTGATGTTACATGAAAGGGACAAGAAAGGTGCAGGGGCTTTTGTCAGGACCCTATCATTAAAATCAGGTCTTAGTTGAAAGACATGAATTTTATGACTCAGTATCTTAGAGATAGAGGTTGTTAAGAGCTCTGCTTAAGATGACTAAGACATCTTTAGCCTTTTGCTTTCTAGTTAGCTTGGATCTATTCTTCCTCCCAAAAGAAATATCTCATGAAGAGACCAGAACTTTGTTGGCTTTGATTCCCCTTCTTGACCTAATGATTGTGTTATCTCCTGGTTGCAAATCTTTTTTTCTTGCTGCTTTCTTAATAGTGTATTGGCCTTGAATCCTAAGCCTCTTTTGTTAGCTTAAGTGGTGACTTGTATGGCTTGAGCCATCCCTTATAGATTCTTGCCAAGCCTTTTTCCAGCATAAGAACCTTTACCAATGGTCATTTTTAAACCTGAGTAGGTACTCTTTCATAGCTAGGGTTAAACTATCAGCAACCCTTTCCCATAAATGTTGCATTAACAAACTCGAAGGATTAGAAAGATGACTTTAGTGCATCTTCATTAGGCTTAGGTAGATATCCTTAGTGAAAGCACTGGCAATCATTTCTTTTTCAACTCTAATGGTGACTACTTTGTCATCTATCATAAATTTAAGCTTTTGATTAGGAAAAGACAAGATGGCTCTAGTGGAGTGTATCCATGGCCTTCCTAATAAGTAGTTGTAAGAAAGATTAATATTTATAACTTGAATGTCCACTTTATATGTTCATGGGCCTATCTAGAACTGGATTGTGATATTTCCAATTATCCCATGACATGTTCCATCAAAAGCTTAGACTATGGTATGACTAGTTTTAATGTTAAACTGATTGACAAAGAGTTTGCTGAATATAGTCATAGGCATAACATTAAGGGCCGACCTATTATCTGTGAGTACTTTGGGCAAAATGCCATCCATTGCAATGGGTAGTGATATGCAGAGCTTTATAACTGCCCCTGCCTCTAGGTGGGATCTCATCATCAGTGAAAGAGATATAATGATCAGCCATGATGTTGTTCACTAGCCGATCCAATTTATCCATGGAGACTTCTGGTGGTACATATGCTTTATTTAACAATTTTAGTAATACATTTTAGGGAACCTCTAAATTAAGAAGTAGAGATAGCATAGAAATCTTTGTGGGTTGTTTACCTAACTGGTCTATAATGCAGTTTTCACTGTGCTTGATGAACTTGAGAAACTTCATGGATTCTTTTTCACTTACTGTTTCCTTGACTTTTTCGAGCCTAAAATTTTTTGCTTGGGCTTGAGCAGTACTGGTGCTTGGAGATGCATCAACCTTCTATTTTTTTTGAGTTGGTTGAGCAAAACACCTATCGTTATGGGTTAGGTGAGTAACTCTTGGCAGTTTCATCATAGTAGTTAAGGGAGTTAGTTCTTCGATCATTATTACCTGATTCTCATATTCTTATGGGATAACTTTGTTGCTCTTAAACAAGAATGGTTTAGCTACCTCCATAACTAACTTTGGTCTAGGTATCAAAAAGTTGGCCTCGAGACTTGACTTGCCATAAAGAATGAGGGGTCAATTTCTCTTGTAAGGCAATTGTATGATTTCGTCTTCAATCATGTTGATAGATTTAGCAGTAGGTGTGATTCCATGATAGAATTTTGTCTAGCCTTCATTTATCATTTTTTAAACCATAGACCTAAACTCCCTGCATGTGTGTAAGGTATGACCTATAACTATGTGGAAGTCATAAAAGTTGTCAGGATTGTCTTTTAATTTTTTTGTTGCATTGAGCAACCTGACCTGAATCAATACTTACTAGATCAAGAACATTAGCATCCTTACATCCTCTATGCTTACCTTGACTTCATATTTGTTATTAATATCGATCATGTTTGTAGCTAACTCAATGTGGTTTGGTAAAAGATTGGCGGCAACATTTGGTCCCTGGTTTATCCCGACATGCAAAACTTTTGAGTTAATTAGATTTTGCACATTTCATTTGAAAGATATGCAGTTCTCAATGTCATGCCTTGCTACCTTAGCATGGTATTCACAGTGGCTGTTAGGGTTATACCATTGCGGGTATGGTGGCTTTTTTTCTAGGACATAAATTGAGGCCACTACATGATTTTGGAGCAAGGTCTGGTAGAGTTTCTTATTGGACATAAGGATAGCATCAAAATGTTGTCTTTGTTGATTGCACCTCGATTGCCAGGTGCATTATTGGTTGCTCGACCAGGTTATTTCCCTGCCAAACATTTTACCATGCTTAATGGCAACATCGATCATTTCTTTAAAGAAAACTAAGTCTGCGAATTTCTTGATGGCATATCCTATAAGCTTCTTGTAATAAGGAGCACGTAAGGTATGAATGAAAGTGATTGTCATTTCTTTTTTTATAAAGGGAGGCTAGACTAGGGCTGCTTCTTCTCTTCACTTTTGGGCATATTGCCTGAAACTTTCAGTGGATCTCTTTTCAAAATTCATTAAGGAAAATCGATCCGGCGCCTAATCCAACACATGCTGGTATTGATTTAGAAAGGCCTTAGCCAAGTTGACCCATGATTGGATTTTCACATTATCTAGCCTGACATACCACTAAGCTATTGCCCCAGTAAGGCTATGTTGGAAGCAATGGATGAAAAGCTTTTCATCTTTTTCATACCTGGCCATCTTTCATAGGTACATTCAGACATAGTTGAAAGGGTCAATGGCTCCATTAAACTTTTCAAACTCTAGGACTTTAAACTTCGAGGGAATAACAAGGTTGGACACTAAAGATAGCGATTGTGCATTAAGAGCTTCAAACTTTCACTCCCCTCGATAACTTAGAGGCAGTTTTCTAATAGCTAGAATTTGTTCACTTTTTTCGCAGATGTGGTAGGCTTTTGACCTTTTGTTTTCTCTGGTTCCTCATCGTTAAGGGTTATTGGATCTGCCGATGAGACTCTTACATTCACCCCTTGAGTATTAGGAATGAATTAACCTATTGTAATAGGATTTAGGTAGATAACTAGTGGAGCTTAAGCAGCAGGTGTAGAAGCGGGCCATTGTTTTTGTCTTATTTCCCCTTAGGTAGGTTTTAGATTATTGGCAAAGGGATTTTCAGCATTGGGAGGATCATTCCTTATTTTAGCAGTATTGGCTTGCCCTTTTTCTTTTATAGAAGTGGTCATTAGCTCCATAAGTTTTGCAATTTGATTTTGCATTTCATATTGTTGACAAAGCATCTGGCCTTGTGATTCCTTAACCATTACCTCAAGTCACTCAATACGAGCTTCATGATCACTCTCCATGATTTGCTTGCGACATTCTGTGTTGTAGTGGTGCATGATGTAAGGTTCCATGTTCTTGATTGATCTCAGAATCCCTTGCACTTTTATGGCTCAATTCTCATATTAGACTTTCATTTAAAAATGTATTTATTGATGAGCATTTATAATGCATAACTAGTTAAGATAATGAATGATTGATGCAAGTGTAATGAAAAATGGTGAAATTAAATGTACTTATGCATTGGAGATAATTGATTATTGGAATAGCTTCATCAATAACATCATTCATAAAGTCATAAAAGGGTTTTCCTTTTACGAAATGATTACATCTGAAAGTACCTAACATGATCACACTGTGTAATCACATGAGAAAGAAAACCCAAAAGTTATTACACATGATCTCTAATAGGTATGATGTCTCACTTTATGGAATGAGCTACTTCAATCATGTCATTAGCCTCTTATTGAGCCATCTAAACTTGTTCAGTGAAGTGTTGACGTTATTCTTGGCAATTTAAATGTGCTTGGTCGATTGTTGCTTTCCATTCTAATTCGCATTGCTTAGAAGACTTTGTTAGTTCATTGATATGACCATGATAAACCTGGAGAAATTATTCTAACTCCTGGATTCTATGAATGAGGGCTTCATTTTCAAACCTTGTGGCTCTCACATCTGACATTTGGGCCTCAAGTCTTTGATTCCTTTATTGGTAGGTGAAAGCAAGAGCACGTGCCCTCATGAACTTTTCTTTATTGGTTCTAACTTCCTCCTTTTCCTAATTCAGCTCGTGATTGAGAGTGGTAACTTTCACTTCCCATTCAACTAATGTTTTGCCAATACATTGGGACTTGTTAGCTTTTTGAAGTGTCACATAATCCTTGGTTAGGCTTTTTGGTTCATCTTTGAAGTGATCCCTTTCTTTAACGACTTGATCCATTTCACCACTCCTAAGATAGATATCTATCTCTAGCTGGCCCTTTTCCTTCTTAAGTTGAGAGATTTTCATGGCAAAAAATGCCTTTTTTCACTCGAACTCCTTCCTAAGTAGCTCGATCTCAAAAAGTGGTTCCTCTATTGGGATTTGCAGTATCCTAGAGTTAGGTGGTGATAATGGATCATTGATGCAGTGAAGTCTTCATTCTTCATACCCAAACATGGTAGGGCTTCCTTTCCAATATCTTTCCATACAATGGACCTTTGTTCTAGGCTTGGAAAGCTAACTGGACTTTTGCTTTTTAATTTGGTTTCCATATTCAAAATCCTAATGTCCCAAGTCTTGAAGAACAAGATAAATTCCGGCACTGGAATAATGCAATACCAATAGATGAGCATAACTAGTATTTCCCTATAATCCCAAGAGTGGTACGCAATTGTAGTCTCCACATCTATTCACAGTCGACTGAGGAAACACCCATAGGGCTCTCCACGTGATTTTGTTCCTCCTTGATGTTTCGTAATTCCTTGACCTAATGCCTTTTTATCTTATCTTGATGACATTTTTCCTCTAATGACATGGTAAGAGGACTGATCTTTAAGAAGAAATTTTGCCTAACTCTTATTTTCCTAACATAAAAATGACCTAGAAGCCATATCTTGAGTAGTAAGGCACACCTAATAAACTTTCCTATTCCTGTTCTTTTACAAAAGCTAAGGGCACAGATGGTTTCGGCAACAATGGTGGAAGTAGGGTTATGTTGCAACATAGATGAGAAAAGAAATCTATAACTGTCGCCTCTGCATAACCTAAAGTCTTTTGAAATATAATGAGCCCGTAAATTGCCAGATCATAGACATCTTGAGATTTTTTTTGATCAAAATGATTTACTGTTCCCTCTTTTAAGTTGGCCTAAGAAATCCATTCACTGCTCTCTTTTACTTTAATGTGACTGTCAACCTATGCTTCTGTGGCTTCAAGAATTTACCTTAACCTTTTCTTGAACAGAGGAGGTTTTAGCGCTTTGCAATAAATCTGATCTAACTTGGCCCTTTCTATGTTAAGTAGAGTTGTATACTCATTAATGGTAGGTACTAAATATTGTTGGTTGAAGGTGAAACATCGGTAGGCCAGATTCTAGAACTATTTCGCTACTCACAACAAGCTATCATCCCACTGAACTCGAAGTAAGAGAGCTATATCACCATACTTTTTAGTGAAGGCTTTTTTCTCGTTGTTATCTTAACTGTTGTCGTAATGTACCTTAGGGTCGATTCTTATAGATCTATGGGTGCCTACGACTTAAAATATTTTTTTAACTTAGGAATGTCTTCTTGACCGAGACTTTTCCTTTATGACATGATGAGAATGAAAAAGTATAGCTTCTCAAGTTATGACACAGTAAGGGGGACCATAATACAAATTACTCATCTTATTGGTCTCAGATGACCATCACCAAATGGCCAATGCTTAGAGTCACCACTGATCATTTTAGGCAAGGCATGACTCGATGCCTATTGAAACCTATATTTTGAGTTACGAAACTCAAAACATCGATCCTGTGGTATAGTAGTACAAAGATTCATCGTTTGGGTTCAGGAGTTAGTTACACACGATGAGGTACGAACCTCTTTCTGATACCCAAAATTGGTACCTTGCTAGTTATATCTTATCTCGGTTTCAATTCTTTCAATTTTACCTCATCATTATTTTGATATAACCCTCTCTTAATGCATGAATCTTATAAAAATGCAAATCCAGGTTTTGATGAAAAAAATTTAATCTCATATATGCGCTGAAGAGATAGGGAATATAGAGATTTTTAATAAAATGACCACTGGATTTTACTTTGAAAATGGAATGCTCCACTTAAGGCACTAGAGAGATGCCCATGCAGAATATTAACTTTAATTTTATTTAAAATGATTTGAAAACATGAATGCAAATAATCATCACAAAGAAATCATGTTAATGAAACAACAAATGAAGTAACATAACATGGATCATTCAATGCAATGATAAAGAAAAGGAATGGACTATTGGAATTTATCTTGCAATTGGCATCGATTATTCAGAAATAACTGAATCAACAATTTTCGAGATGCATTTAGGTTTCTTGATTAAACAATGTTTGTTTGACATATTCATGAAAATCCAAGAAGAAAAAAAAAGATTAATTGTAGTTTGAAAGATAGGGATAGAGTACCCCATGGATGGCAAATAATTTCTGACAAAGGAAGATTTTTAAATCATAACAATTTTGAAAAACAGGGTTAGAGTATCCCCTTGAAAGGTCAGGGTTGGAGTATCCCTATAGATGACAAATCATTTTGACAAACGAAGATTTCACAATCTTAAGAATTTTGAAATGTAGAGTTGGAGTATCCCTTTGAAAGGTCAAGGTTTAAGTATCCCCAAAAGTAACACGTCTAACACTTTTTAGAGAAGTCGAGTTGGAAAACATTAGTTGACAAAACTTTATGATTTAGGAAATGTATGAGATTTTTGACAACCTTTGGCAAAAGAAATTATTATGAATGAGGATGGTAAAGATGTAAAATATGTTTATGCCTTGACACAAGCTTATGGGAGGCCAAAGCATGTTCTCGATTATGATCGGGGTGATATGGAGACTTCAAAGGTCTCAAGCCAAAGCTTGGGAAAACAACTCAATTTTGACCTTTACTGAAAATAGGGGACAAAATCTTGCTATCCCACTTCTCGAATTTATTCTAAATTGGTTTAAAGGCTTTAGAGGGTGGATTGTTAGAAAGGTAACTCGACCAAGGTCAATCTAAAAATATTCCCCATATCCCAAAAAGTCACTTTCTGGGTGAATAAATTTTCAAGTTTGGATCCATTACACTGCTAGTATGGTATACGAGGAACAAGGTGTGTTAAAATTTGAAAAATCATTATGGACTCATTTGGTATCCAAAAATTACAAATGATACCTTTCTAGAAAGGCAATTTCAAGAATTTTTTAGGAAAAATGTTGGATGGACTTGGAAAAATCAATTAGTGGGCCTAAAGGACCCATCTGAAATGTATATTCTTAATTTTAGGGATTTTAGACGGTCTACATTTGAAAAATCATAACTCTTTCATCTAGACTGATCTGGAGGTGAACAAGACTTGTTTTAAAGATACTTTGACACACTTTCAAAGAAAAATATTATAAAATTCATCAAAAATTGTTTGGGATTTTAAAGTGATTTTTCAATTTGTAACAATGATGCTACTAGTAGGGGACAAAGCAAAGAAGAGGATATTTTTTATTTTCCCTATGTTTATGGGTCCAAACTTGAGTCATTAACATCTGAACATCCATTACTAAAGGGAAAGAGTGGCATAAGCATCATGAACTTATTTGCACAGCCCTAGAGTAGTTTGGGATGATGAAACAGCCCGTTGATCATACCGCTTATGATTTAGACTAAAAAACAAGGCATAAACATTTAAGGAACAAGTGCAAGACCATTCTTGTTGGAAAATCAGAAGTTTTAACCTCATTTAATCAAGATTTCAGATCTGGAAAACTTAATTTTCCTTAAGATTTTTGCTAACTTTAAGGAAAATGCTAAGGTCAAGCTAATCTTTATTGTTTGAGGTTAACATGCTTAGCTTGGGGAGGTTTTGAAAATCAATTTTTGATAGCCATCAAACATGCATTTTGACAAGGGGAAGACAAGAAACATACAAAGGGATGGCACATAACATGAATAGAGATGCTAACTTTACCAATGGTCTAGACAAAGAAAATATTATGCATTTTGAGAAAAAAATGTCATGGATACTAAAAATGACAATGATTCATGCAAGCTAATGTATAAATGTGCTTGAAATGTGTTAGGCTAAAGATTCATATGTAGATTAAGGATAACAAGATGCATGGATATGGCATAAAATGCATGAGCAAGACTATCAAAATAATGTGGATGAAATAAGGCATTTTGCACATCAAAGGGGCATTAAGGCATCCAAATCCTAAACTGCCACAACCAAAAGCCATAATAATGCATGATAATCCTAAGAGGGTTATGAAAACATGGAGCACTCACTAAAATGATGAAGATGCTGGAAAATAAAAAATGCAAGTGATAAAGTAAGAAGTTATACCAACAAAACTTTAATTTTTGGCTAAATAGTTGCAGCAATAGAGATGGCTTGAATTTCCCTCTTTTCCTTATTACTAACAAGGAAGAAAAAGAGAGAAATATGAGGATTTGGTTCTGGTATGGACGAGGGTGATTTTCAAAATGTGTAATGGTTGAGAGTGAGTGTTTTGGGGCTATTTTTGGGTTGTTAGTGAAGAGCTAGGGGATTCTGGCTTTCTTGGTATAGGAATATGTTTTGGAAGTTGAAAATGAGCTAGAATCTAACCTTTTTCAGTTGAGATATAAGTGGTCTATTTATACCAGCATTTTAGAGCCAAATTAGAGGTGTTTTTGGTCGTTTCTCAAGACGGACAAAGTGATGTAAACTTGGTGGCTATAGAGTGGTTGTAGGGAACAACTTGTTGCCAATGTGATGGACATAGGGTGGCTAGTTTAAAAGCTAAAATGATTTTCCAGCAACTAGGGTGGTTAATGGTGATCTTGGTTAACAAACTAGGGAGGAGTAGGGTGATTATATGACATTGACCCTTTTAATCTAATTTAAACTTCAAAAAAA
The DNA here is from genome assembly GCA_038381775.1 of Adansonia rubrostipa. Classification (NCBI taxonomy): domain Eukaryota; kingdom Viridiplantae; phylum Streptophyta; class Magnoliopsida; order Malvales; family Malvaceae; genus Adansonia; species Adansonia rubrostipa. The sequence continues at coordinate 30,995 of JBBYHM010052561.1, forward strand.
TGTTTTGATTAATTCAAAAGTCCAAATTCATAATTTGATATGGGTTTTGATCTTTTTTTATGTAAAGAAATGAGTTAAAATTGAGTTTTGGATCAATGGTGGATGAGTCAAAAATGCCTAGACCATGAGTGTATCGATACATTATGGAATGTATCGATACATTTGGTCCAAAAACCTTGAGTGTATCAATGTAATGAACATTGTATCGATACAATGGTCATTGTATCGATACTATGAACCATTGTATTGATACTATGAACCATTGTATTGATACTATGAACCATTGTATCAATACATGTTGATATACATCAATACATTTCTTTACATAATGCATATTTTGCTCTTGGCATGGCCTAGTATCGATACATGAGCTCCCGTATCGATACATAAGCTTATGTATCGATACATTTTCATGTTGTATTGATACAAATGGGGACATTACAAATTTTTGGCATGTTATACCATTATATCGATACATGAGAACCATGCATCGATACATTCAAGCAACATAAGGAATTTTCTCATATCTTTTATCCCCAGACACCTTGAACTGCGTCATTTGATGCCATATCTTTGGATTTACCTTTGATATGATCCATAGGCCTTCTTAACCTCCTCAAAATGCTTTTTTGTCGGACGACATTGTTACTGGCAATCATCGTCCCCTCTTATGTTAATGCCCCAGATTGCTAAAATTTAGCTCGAACAAAATAAGGTGTCTACAGCTGCCCCTCTTTGACCGTTGCTGAAAATAAAAAAATAGGGAAAAAATGAATAGACATTATTTTGTTTGAGGTGGAATAACACTCCCCAAAACACTAGGGTGTTAGGTTTTTTAAGGTTTGACCCCATTAGGCATGTATAGTGTATTACGGATTTTTTATGTGGGTGCCGCCAACTTATACAAATTTGAATTAACTTGGGTGCCACCAGCTCAAGTGGGCTTTGATTGAGTACCACTAGCTCATGCAAGCTTTGACTCAGACTAGGTTCCACCAGCTTGTGTGGCTTTTTACTCCAACTAGGTGCCCCCAACTTGTGTGGGCTGCTAGCCTGTGCGGGCTTTAAAAAGGTGCCACTAACTTGCAGGCTTTGACTTAGACTTGGGTGCCGCCAACTTGTGTGGGCTTTAACTTAGGTGTCACTAGTTTGTGCAGACTTTGACTTAGACTTGGGTGCCATCAACTTATGTGAGCTTTGACTCAAGTGTCGTTGACTTGTACAGGCTTTCACTTAAACTTGGGTGCCACCAGCTCGTGTGGGCTTTGACTCGAGTGCAGCCAGCTTATGCTAGCTTTGACTTAGACTTGGGTGTTAACAGCTCATGTGGGCTTTGACTCGGGTACTGCCAGCTTGTGCAGGCCTTGACTTAGATTTGGGTGTCACCAGCTTGTGTGGGCTTTGACTCAGGTGCCGTAAACTTACGCGAGTTTTTACTTAAACTTGGGTACCACCAGCTTGTGCGGGCTTTGATTTGTTTGCCACTAACTTATGTAGGCTTTGACTTAGACTTGGTGCCACTAGCTAAAGTGGGTTTTGACTCGGGTGCCATCAGCTTGTGTAGGCTTTAACTTAGACTAGGTGCCAACAGCTCGTGTGGGCTTTGATTGGATGCCACTAACTTATGTGGGCTTTGACCACAAGCTTATTTGGGCTTTAACTTAGACTTGGTACCACCAGCTCATGTGGGCTTTGACTTGAGTACTGTCAGTTGGTGCAGGTTTTAACTCAGGTGTCGCCAGCTTATGTAGGCTTTGAAAAAGTGCCACTAACTTATGGGCTTTAAAAGGGTGCCACTGACTTCTAGGCTTTAAAGAGGGTGCCACTAATTTACAGGCTTTAAAGATGTGCCACTGACTTATGGGCTTTGAAAAAGTCCCACTAACTTCTGGGCTTTGAAAAGGGTACCACTACTTATGGGCTTTTGAAAAAGCGCCACTTATTTGTGGGCTTTAAAGAGGGTGCACTAACTTGAAAAAGGTGTCACTACTTGTGGGCTTTTGGAAAGGTGCCATTGACTTGTGGGCTTTTGGAAAGGGTGGCATTGACTTATAGAATTTGAAAAGGATGCCACTGACTTGTAAGCTTTGAAAAGGTGCCACTGACTTGTGGGCTTTGAAAAGGTGCTAGTAAATTATGGGCTTGATGTGGGTATGATTGGCATCAGGTTATTTACAGACAAGTCTGTTGCCACTGGCTCGTATAGGCTTAAGAAGGTTTCTTGATAGATGCCTCCTAAATAATGCTTGGTTTTGGAAGCTTAAATGGTTTTGGAAGCTTAAATGGTTTTGGAAGCTTAAAGTTCTTACCAGGGACTCCTTAAAGGTTTGGTGAACCTACTTTAAGTAACATTGCAAAAATCATGATGTGTGATGGTAATGTAAATGCATGATGTGGAATGCTATCATGATTGCATGATGTGAAGTCTAATATGGGAGATAGCTGTAGTTTTCTTGTACGTCATTTAGACTCTCATTAAAATTGTAATTCGTCTTTATTACAACTATAGATAGGAATTTTCCTAATCTCGATGGGGATTGTAGGTTATCTTGGCTCTACTAGGGATATGACAAAAAATCTATTCTCAAGAATTTGGATTGTTGCTTTTCCTGATTTAGGAGGCTCAATCATTTTCCTAACAATTGGAAGGCATTGTCAATAATTTAGAGACTATTCAACTGATTAGGCTGATGTCTATGGTTTCGATAAGATTCTAATAAAACACATGGAGTAATTTTTGGTTAGCGTAAAATGGTTTTCCTTGAGATGTGGCTTGTGAATGCCAGAAATGGTTTGATGTATAGTCATACCAAGTGGATGTTTGGATGCGAAAGTGGATGATCTTGACAATCAGTGAATAAGTAGAGTTCCCAGTGTTTTTTTTCCTTTTGATGTAATATCAAGATGTCCTGATGCATGTTTCTATTAATTATCAAACATTATTAACTAAACGACAAATGTAATGTGAATTGTATAGGGGTCAAAAGAAATAGGTAATATTTATTCATGACAACAAAGAGATACAACTTGGTATACTATTTGACAAACAAGTGATTTGGTGGTAAGAAGTATGATCTTTTGGGTAGAAGATGTCTCTGACAATCATGTCATAGTGTTCCTTAAGTGCTTTTCAGAATCTTTCTCGAACAATAAATATGACTAGTATAAGCTAATCTTTGAAAGATCTCTAGGATTGCTTTGCATTATCCTATAGGTACTCTTAGTTTATGCCTCAGTAAAATTGATCTTCTGAAGTCACCCTTGTAGGTTTTCAACTATAGTTTGGTTGGCTACCTAGATACCCTTTTCAAATTTTTATTTGGACCCCTTTTTGTTTTCTCTTTGTTTTTGTTTGTTTTTGTTTTTTTTTGCTTTTTTTGTTGTTTTGTTGTTTTTTCTCTTTTTTGTTGTTTTTATTTTTTATTTTCTCTTTTTTTTAAGGATGCTTTTTCAAGTTTTTGCCCTCTATGTGTAATATTTCTTGACAAAATTTGAGTTGATTGGGTTAGGCAAGACACTGGCATCCATTTTGGATAAGATTAGGGCCCTTCCAGAGAAAGCTTGCTTCACGACATATGGTTTTTCCCAATTAGGGGTCCACTTGCCCAGCGCATCTTGTGAATTAGGATGATCTTCTTTAGTACCAATTTGCCTGGTTAAAAGTATCATGGGTGCATATTTTTATCTTGGGCTCAGATCATGCATCTTTAATACATTTGGCCATGGCATATGGCCTTCATGCGTTTTTCTCGATGAGGTTGAGCTGGTAGTATTTGTTCTTGACACATTCAGCTTTTTCAAGTTTGGTTTCCAACAAGACTCTAAGAGAACGAATCTTAACTTCAATAGGCAATATAGCTTCCATCCCATAGACAAGAGAAAATAGGGTAGCATCTATGGAAGTACGAACTGAGGTCCGATAGGCATGAAGTGCAAAGAATAGCTTTTCATGCTAGTCTTTGTAAGTCTTGGCTAGTTTTTTAACTATTCTTTTAATGTTTTTGTTGGCTGCCTTGACTGCCCCATCCATCGTTAGGCATAAAGGACAGAATTATAATGCTAGATCTTAAACTGTGACCAGACCGCTAGCATCATTTTATTATTTAAGTTGCTTGCATTATCTATGATGATTTTGTTCAGAAGGCTATATCTGCAGATGATGTCCTGCTAGACAAATTTATAGATGATCGATCTAATGACATTAGCATACGAGGCAGCCTTCACCCATTTGGTGAACCAGTCTATCAATATCAATATAAAACAATACACATTGGAAGCTTTAGGGGTGATTGGCCCGATCACGTCCATGCCCCACATGGAGAAGGGCCACGGGGCTGTCATGACGTGAAGTGGCGCTGGAGGGACATTGATCTTGTCTGCATATATTTAAAACTTATGGCATTTTTAGGTGTAATTGATGCAGTCTCTCTCAAGGGTCAACTAGTAATAAACCACTCTCATGATTTGCTTGGCCATCCAATGTCGATTAGTATGTGTGCCACAAATCCCTTCATTAACTTCTTCTAGGATCTTTTTGGCTTTAAAAGTGTCAACGCATTTGAACAATACTTGATAGTCCTTTTATCAGTCTCGGTTGCATGTTTAGGATATTGCTAATCTTTGATATAACGAAGGATGTTAGAGTACCATGGTAGGCTATCCCTCTCTTTTTTGACACTATGACAATGAGCCAGAGTTGTGTAGATGCTCATCTAGATTGGAGCAAGATCTAACTCTTGGTTAACTTTAAACATGGATGACAAGCTAGCTAAAGCATCAGCTATTTGGTTCTCTTCTCGAGGTAAGTGTTAAAAACTAATATCATCAAATTCTTTCTTGACCTCTGCCATCAGCTTCCCATACTGCATCAGCTTGGCATCACGAGTTTGCCATTCCCCTTTTAATTGGTAAATGACTAGGGCCTAATCATTGAACACCTATAATATCTAGGCATTCCTCTCAATAGCTGCTTGAAGCCTAATGACACAAGCTTCATATTCTTTGATATTATTAGTGCAGTCAAAATTTAACCTTTCTGTGAATGGATAATGACTTATATTGGATGACATCAATATTGCCCCAGTTTTATGTCCTAGAGCGTTTGATGCTCCATCAAAATACATCTTCCATGATTGATCTTGGTTGGGGACATCTTCATTTTCAGAAATGCATATATATCTTCATTTGAGAAGTCAAAATTTAAGGGTTCATAGTCATCTAATGCTTGACTTGCCAAAAAGTCAGCTATCGCATTGCCCTTGATGGCCTTTTGACTGACATAGGCATGGTTGTATTCAGAAAGTAGGACTTGCCATCTAGCTAGCCTTCTTGATAGTGCAAGGGCTTCACATAGATACTTGATCGGATCAAGCCTTGTAATCAACCATGTGGTGTGATACAACATGTACTGCCTAAGTCTTTGGCTATACATATTAAAGTACAGCATAACTTCTCGACTGTGGAGTAATTGCACTCACATTTTGTGAATTTTTTGCTTAATTAATAGATTGCTTGTTCCTTCATTCTTGACTCATCGTGTTGTCCTAATACACAACCCATAGATTTGTCGAAGACTACCAAGTAAAGGATTAAAGGTCAACTAGGCACTAGCGGTGCCAACACAGGCATGACAAATAATGCTTGACTTTATCAAAGCCTTCTTGACATGCCTCATTCCATTCTCCGAATTTTTTTTGTAAAGGAGCCAAAAGATGGGGTCGCATTTGTCAGTGAACTAGGATATGAGTCTAGCAATGTAGTTTAGTCTCCCTAAAGAGCTTCTCACTTTCTTTTAGGTTTGGGGTAGTGGTAAGTCTTAAATGGCTTTGACTTTGTCTGGGTCAACTTTAATACCATTTTCACTGACTATAAAGCCTAAAAGCTTACCCAAAGTGACTCCGAAGGTGCACTTGGCATGATTTAATTTAAGTTAAAATTTTTGTAGCTATTTAAAAAGTTTCTGAAGGTTTGTGACATGCTCATCCTCTTTCGTTGACTTGGCAATCATGTTGTCAATGTAGACCTTAATTTCTTCATGCATTATGTCATGGAATAAGGCTACCATGGCCCGTTGATAGGTTACCCCAGAATTTTTGAGTCCAAAGGGCATGACATTATAGTAAAATGTCCCCCACATGGTTACAAAAGTTGTTTTCTCCATGTCTTCAGGTGCTATCTCGATTTGGTTGTAGCTTGAGAATCCTCCATAAAGGAGAAAAGAGAATTCATAGCCGTGTTGTCTACCAAAGTGTCAACATGGGGTGGTGAGAAGTTATCCTTGGGATTAGTTTGATTAAGATCCCGATAATCAATGCACATTCGTACTTTGCTATCTTTCTTTGTACTAGGACTATATTGGCAACCCATTCTTGATATTTTGCTACTCCAATAAACCTTACATCAAACTGCTTCCTGACTTTCTCTTTAATTTTAAAAAGCATTTTCAGCTTTGTCCTCTTTAATTTTTATCAGATTGATTAGCATTCAGGCTTGATGGGAAGCTTATGGACCATTATATCAGTGTTCAGTCCTATCATGTCTTGATATAACCAAGTGAATACATCCTGATATTCCCAGACTAATTTTATTAATTTGGCCATAGTTGTTGACTTCATTGAGGTGCTGATAATTAACCTCCTTTCTATCCTCCTGAGTACCCAAATTTATCATTCCACTCTCCCAAATTTTATTTGTAAAAGAGCCAAAAGATGGGGTCACATTTGTCAGTGAGCTAGGATATGAATCTAGCAATGTAGTTCAGTCTCTCCAAAAAGCTTCCCACTTTTTTTTGGGTTTGGGGTGGTGGTATATCTTGAATGGCTTTGACTTTATCTAGGTCAACTTTAATACCATTTTTGTTTACTATAAAGCCTAAAAGCTTACCCGAAGTGACTTCAAAGGTACACTTGGCATGATTTATTTTGAGTTAAAATTTTCATAGCTATTCAAAAAGTTTCTGAAGGTTCATGACATGGTCATCCTCCTTCGTTGACTTGGCAATCATGTTGTCAATGTAGACCTTAATTTCTTTGTGCATCATGTTATTTAATAAGGCTACCATGGCCCATTAATAGGTTACCCCAGCATTTTTGAGTCCGAAGGGCATGACATTATAGTAAAATGTCCCCCACATGGTTACAAAAGTTGTTTTCTCCATGTCTTCGGGTGCTATCTTGATTTAGTTGTAGCTTGAGAATCCTCCATGAAGGAGAAAAGAGAATTCATAGCTGTGTTCTCTACCAAAGTGTCGACATAGGGTAGTGAGAAGTTATCTTTGGGATTAGTTCGATTTAGATCCTGATAATCAACGCACATCCATACTTTGCCATCTTTCTTTATACTAGGACTATATTGGCAACCCATTCTGGATATTTGGCTACTCCAATAAACCCTACATCAAACTGCTTCCTGACTTTCTCTTTAATTTTGAAAAGCATTTTTGTCTTCATCCTCTTTAATTTTTATCAGATCGATTAGCATTCGAGCTTGATGGGAAGCTTGTGGACCACTATATCAGTGTCCAGTCCTATCATGTCTTGATATAACCAAGCGAATACATCCCAATATTCCTAGAGTAATTTTATTAACTTGATCCTAGTTGTTGACTTTATTAAGGTGCCGATTTTAACCTCCTTTCAATCCTCTTGAGTACCCAAATTTATTACTTCTGTTGGGTCTTTATAGGGCATGATCTACTTCTCCTCTTACTCAACTAATAGTACGAGGTCTGGTGGTACAAGCTTTCATCGAAATCTTCTTCAGGATCGACTTCACTAGTGCAAATTGACTATCCAAAATTGATCTTCAAAGACCCATCAGACACATCCATGTCGCTTTCGTTAGGACACCTGAAAGGATTAAGAAATAAACATTGCAAAAGGCACATGCATAACCCAGGGATTTGGATAAAAATAAAGGTAAAATAGTAATAGAGACAAAAAGGTTGAAAAGTGCAACACAATATGGAATGATATATGCAAAAGTATTTCACTGATAATGTTTGATAAAAAATGCCCTTACATAAGACACCTATCTACCTTTGGGTAAGGGTAGGTAGGTTTTCATTTCTTGATGTTATATGAAAAGGATAGGAAAAGTGTAGGGGTTTCCATCATAACCCTATCATCAAAATCTGGTCCTAGTGGATTATGGCTCAGTATCTTGGAGATAGAGGTTATGAAGTGCACTGTTTAAGATGACCAAGACATCTTTCACCTTTTGTTCTTCTGGTCAGTTTGGATCGATTCATCTTCGAACGAAATATCTCATAAAGAGACAAAATATTGTCAGCTTTGATTCCCCCTCTTGACCCAATGATCGTGCCATCTCCTAGTTACATATCCTCTTTTCTTATTGCTTTCTTGAGTACCCATTGGCCTTGAATCCTAAGCCTCCTTCATTGGCTTGAGTAGTGACTTGTAGGGCTCAGGCCATCCTTTATAGATTTTTACCAAGCCCTTTTTTAGCACAAAAACATTTGCCAACGGTCATTTTTAAACCTGAATGGGTACTCTTTGACAAATGAGGTTTAACATTGGTAATCCTTCTCCCACAAATGTTGCATTAACGAACTTGAAAGATTAGAGGGATGACTCCGGTGCATCTTTATTAGGCTCTATGTAAAAATCCTCAATGAAAGTAGTGGCGATCATTTCTTCTTCAGCCCTGATGGTGATTACTTTGTCATCTATCACAAATTTGAGCTTCTGATTGAAAGAGGATGGGACGATTTTGGCAGAGTGTATCCATGACCTTCCTAATAGGCAATTGTAAGAAGGAGTAATATCCATAACTTGAAAGTTAACTTCATATGTACCTAGGCCAATCTAGAGATAGATTATGATATTTTTAATTACTCTACGGTAGGTTCCATCAAAAGCTCAAACTATGGTATGGCTACTTTTGATGTTAGACTGATCGATAGGGAGTTTGCTTAATGTAGTCATAGGCATGACATTAAGTCTATGAGTACTTTGGGTAAAATACATCCCTTGCAATAAGTATAATTATCAGCCATGATGTTGTTCACTAGCCGATCTAACTTGTCTATAGAGACATCAAGGGGCACATATTCTTCGTTTAGCATCTTCAGTAATGCATTTCAGTGAACTTTTTCATTAAGAAGCATAGATAGCACAGAAATCATGGCAGGTTGTTTACTTAACTAGTCCACAATGCAGTATTCCCTGTGCTTGATGAGCTTGAGAAACTCCATGGCTTCTCTTTTACTCACTGCTCGTATTTTAATGGGATAGCTTTGTTGCTCTTATACAGGAATGGTTTAGGTACCACCACAACTAACTTTGGTGTAGGTATAGAAAAACTAGCCTCAAGACTTGACTTGCCATAAAGAATGAGGGGTCAGTTTCTCCCATAAGGCAGCTACATTGGTTTGTCCCCTATCATGTTGATACATTCAGTAGTAGGTGTGATTTCATGATTAGAATTTTATCTGGCCTTTATTCATCATTCTTCAAACTGTAGACCTAAACTCCTAGCAAGTTTACAAGGTATGACCTATAACTGTGTAAAAGTCATAGAAGTTATCAAGATTATCTTCAAATTTTTTTGTTTTATTGAGCAACCCGACCTGAATCAATGCCTACCAGATCAAGAACAATTTGCATCCTTACATCCTCTATGCTTGCCTCAACTTCATATTTGTTCTTAATGTCGATCATGTTTGTAACCGATTTACTGTGGTTTGGTAAAGGATTAGTGGTAACATTTGGTCCCTTGTTTATCCTGAACTGCAAGGCTTTTGAGTTAATTAGATTTTACACATTTCGTTTGGAAGATATGCAGTTCTTAATGTCTTGCCCTACTACCCCAGCATGGTATTCACTGTAGGCATTAGGGTTATACCATTATGGATATGGTGGCTTTTTTTCTAGGATATAGATTAGGGCCACTAAATGATTTTGGAGTAAGGTTTGGTAGAGCTCCTTATAGGTCATAGGGATGGGATCAAAATATTGTCTTTGTTGATTTACACTTCAATTGCCAAATGCATTATTAGTTGCTCGATAGGTACTTTGGTAAACTTATGGAGGGTAGCTTTATGGTGGGTTGGATAGGATTGCAAAGGATAAGTTGTAGGTTATGGCATTAATTGGCTGAGGGGCTATGGTGATAAAGTGAGAATACAGTGTGCTTAGGTAGTGAGAGTCAGGTATTTGATGCTGTTTTAGTTGAGATAAGCTAGCATAACTTATGGCATTGACCTTTTCTTCCTTTTTTTTACTGGCAATAAGCTTCTTGCTTAATCCAGACATTTCCCCAGCTGGCATTCTACCATTCTTAATGGTTGCATCAATCACTTCTCTAAAGAGGACTAGGTTTGGGAATTTCTTGGTGGCATTTCTTATGAGCTTCTCGTAATAAGGAGTGCGTAAGGTGTGAATAAAAGTGATTGTCATCTTTTTTTCTATAAAGGGAGTTTGGACTAGGGCTGCTTCCTCTCTCCACCTTTGGGCATATTACGTAAAACTTTTAGTGGATCACTTCTCGAAATTCATCAGGGAAAGTTGATCCGATGCTCAATCTGACACGTGTTGGTATTGATTTAGAAAGGCCATAGCTAAGTCAGCCCATGATTGGATTTTCACATTGTCTAGCTCGATATACCATCGAGTTGTTACCCCAATGAGGCTATGCTAGAAACAATAGATGAGGAGTTTTTCATCTTTCTCTTACCTAGCCATCTTTCATTGGTACATTCTAACATGGAAAAAAGGGTCAGTGGTTCCATTAAACTTTTCAAACTTGAGACTTTGAACTTCAGGGAAATGACAAGGTTGGACTTTAAAGATAGCGATTGCGTGTTAAGAACTCCAAACTTGTCACTCCCCTTGATAGCTTGGAGGTATTTTTCCAGTAGCTAGAATTTATTCACTTCTTTCGTAGTCATGATAGACTTTTAACCTTTTGTTTTATTTGGTTCCTCATGTTAAGAGTTGTCAGATCTACTGATAAGACTTCTGCGTTCACCCCTTGAGTGTTGGGATTGAATTGACTTACTGCAATGGGATTAGGCTGGATAACTTAACTTGTGAAGCCTAAGTCGCAAGTGTAGGAGCGATTCATTGTTCTTGTCTAGTTTCCCCTTGGGTAGGTTCTGAATTACTGAAAGAGGGACTTTTAGTGTTGGGAGGATCATTCCTTGCTTCAGCAGTGCTGGCTTGCCTTTTTTCTTTCATTGAGGCGGTCATTAGTTCCATAAGTTTTTTCGATTTGATTTTGCATTTCTATTGCTAACGAAACATCTAGTCTTGTGATTTCTTAACCATTACCTCAAGTCGCTTAATACGAGCTTCATGATCATTCTCCATGATTTGCTTGTGGTGTTGTGTGTTGTAGCGGTGCATGATGTAAGGTTCCATGTCCCTAATGGATCTTGAAATCCCTTGCACTTCTATGGCCCAATTCTTGTATCAGACTTTTATTTAAAATGTATTTATTAACGAGCATTTATGATGCAATTACGAGTTAAGATAATGAATGATTAATGCAAGTGTAATGAAAAATGGTGAAATTAAATGTGTATATGAATCGAAGACAGTTGATTCTTGGTGTAGCTTTGTCAAAAACATCAACAAAAGGGTTTTTCTTTTACAACATGATTACATCTAAAAGTATCTAACGTGATTACATTATGTAATCACACGATCAAGAAAACCCAAAAATTTTTGCTTACAATTACTAACAGGTACAATCTCTCACCTTATGGACCATGCTACTTTAATCATGTCATTTGCCTCTCGTTGAGCCATCTGAACTTGATCAGTGAGGTGCTGATGTTATTCTTAGTAGTTCAGATATGCTTGGTCGATTGTCACTTGCCAATCTAATTCGTGTTGCTCGAAAGCGCCTGTTAGTTCATTGATATGACCTTGATGATCTTGAAAAGACTATTTTAACTCCTGGATTTTGTGAGTAAGGGCTTCATTTTCAACCCTGGCAGCTCTTACATCTCGTATTTAGGCCTTGAGTCTTTAATTCCTTCATTGGTAGGTGGAACCAAAAGCACGTGCCCTTATGAATTTTTCTTTACAGGTTCTAACTTCCTCTTTTTGTTGATTCAGCTCACGATTGAGACTGGTAACTTTCGCTTCCATTTTGACTGATGTCTTCCCTATACGTCAGGACTTGCTAGCTTTTCAGAGTGCCACATAATCTTTGGTTAGGCTCTTGATGTCATCTTTGAAGCGATCCCTTTTTTTTAATGGCTCGATCCATTTCATTGCTCTTAGATAGATATTCATCTCTAGCTGGCCCTTTTCCCACTTAAGTTAAGAGATTTCTATGGCAAATTATGCCTTTTCTCGCTCAAACTCTCTTCTAAGTAGCTCGATCTCAAAAGGCAGTTCCTTTATTAGGATTTGTAGTACCCCAGAGTTGGGTGATGGCAATGGATCATTGATACAATAGAGTCTCCATTCTTCATATCTTAGCATGGTGGGGCTTCTTCTTAGAATCTTTCCATACAATGAACCTTCTTCCAGGCTTGGAAAGCTAATTGGACTTTTGCTTTATAATTAGGCTCTCCGTATTCAAAAATTCCTAAGTCTTTAAAGAAGGGGATGAATTACTGGCACTGGAACTGACGTGATACCAATAGAAGAGCATAACTGGTATTTTCCTATAATCCCAGGTGTGGTACGTAAGTGTAGTCTCTATATCTGTACACAATCGACTGAGGGAACACGCATAGGGCTCTCCATGTGATTTCTTCCTCCTTGACATTTCATAATTCCTCAACCCAATGCTTTTCTATCTTATCTTGTTCTTCCTCTAATGACGTGGAAAGAGGACTAATCTTGAAGAAGAAATTTTACCTGACTTTTCCTTTCCTAACATAAAGATGACCTAGGAGCCATATCTGCAGCAATGGGGCACACCTGATAAACCTTTATGTTCCTATTCTTTTACAAAAGCTGAGGGCACGGATGGTTTCAACGATGATGGTGGAAGTAGGGTTGATGTTACAACATAGGTGAAAAAAGAAATATGTGACTGTTGCCTCTACATAACCCAAAGTCTTTGGGAATATAACGAGCCCATAAATTGTTAGACATCTTAAGCTTTCTTTTGATCAGAAAGATTTATAATGTCTTTCAAGCTAGCCTAAGAAATGCATTCGCTGCTCCCTTTTACTTTGACGTGACTGTTAACCCATGCTTTTGTGGCTCCAAGAATTTACCTCAACCTTTTCTTGAACAAAAAAGGCATTAGCGCTTTACAGTAAATCTGGTCTGACTTGGCCTTTTCTATGCTGAGCAGAGCTATATACTCATCAATGGTAGGGACTAAATCTTGTTGGTTAAAGGTGAAACATCGATAGGCCAGATTCCAGAACTGTGTCACTGCTCATAACAAGCCATCATCTTAAACTTGAAGTAAGAGAGCTATATCCTCATACTTTTTAGTGAAGGCTTCTTTCTCATTGCTATCCAACTGTCCTAAATGTGCTTCAATTCCTGATAATCATTTTGATGGATTGATCTTGACCTCTTCATGCATTTTTGTAACGTAGTCAGGCATTAGGATGTCCCTGTCTTGACGTTGGCGACCTTCTAACCATGTTTTAATGTTTTTAAAGGACTCGATAGTTGAGATAAGCTGTTGCTCCACAAGTGATGCCCCTTACTGAACATCAAACTTGAACAATTATCCCAAAATGATGATAGTCATGATGGTTATGATGAAATGATGCATGCACCAAAACATAAACAAAGGTAAATTAAGTTAGTGGAATATTTAGGAGACAAATGTAAGGAAATAAAGAATTTAATAACATCAAAACAAAAAATTCATAACATGTCTTAGCCAAGGTGGTGAGACAAGCAATGGGCATCATTTCAACATGACAGGATGTAATATGCCTTTCATGAGGTGCTACAATATCTTATTTTGATGGAAAAATAATTGACCAGTAGTAATATTTGTTTATCACCGCTAGTGCAGATACGCGTTAAGCCATGACTCGGACAGCATAATGGCTTACAGTATAAGAAATTATGAATGAAGGGTTTTGTTCATCGTCACTTATTTATACAAAGGTTAGTCATCATTCGGGCGATAGGATGACATGCCTCGATAAATGATAAAAATGTAAATGTGGGTGACAATTGTATACTCATTGTCACCTAATAATTATGGTAATTAAAAGTAAAGGTTAGGAATGTTTCCCTTCTTCAGATATTCTAGCAGTGTTCCAGTATGGTTTAACATGGTTTAGCTCATAGGACTCACTATCTAAAGTTTAAGTTAACGCCTAAATAGGTATTTGAATTGCTCCTCTGTTTGGTAAGGATAGTCAAGGGACCCCAATCCTAGATCCATCTCGGGTTTGGCAAAATGGGTTTGATCCATTGGATTTATTTCCTTATGCAAATACAGAGGGTTAATCACGAGAGACATAGGTAATTTACATCCAAAAAGTTATTATCATGCCTATGCAGAGGGTTACTCATGAAGGTGGATAGCTCATTTTCTCCTAATGATTAGGTTATAACCATGCTATGGAATTTGGCGGGACACTAATGCACATGCAAGGGCATTGTGTGTGATGGGGAAATAATCAAACCTTTTTGTTTACTTCTATATTTCCATTTTTATTAAACATATGATTATTCGAAAATAAGATAATCCTGACAATCATGCCAAACAAAAGATTAGTTGACAAAATGAAAAAAAGGGTTAAAGTTAAATAATGATCTAAGATAAAAAAATGGGAGCCTAGCAAGACACAGCTAGTTATTAGCCTAACTCTCTACACTATCCCCAGTGGAGTCACGAAGCTGTCACAACGTACCCTGAGGTGGATCCTTGTGGATCTATGGGTGCATATGACTTAAAATATTTTTTTGACTTGGGAATGTCTTCTTGACTGAGACTTATCCTTCGCAACGCGATGAGAATGAGAAAGTACAAATTTTTAACTTATGGCAGAATGAGGGGGACCATAAATAACTTATCTTACTGGTCTCAGATGACCATCACAAAATGGCCAACGCTTGCAGTCGCCACCGATCATTTTGGGCTAGGCATGACCGGATGCCTATTAAAACCTATGTTTTGAGTTACAAAACTGAAAACATTGATCCCGTGGTCTATATAGTACAAAGATTCATCATTTGCATTTAAGAGTTGGTTACGCTTGATGAGGTACGAACCTCTTCGCGACGTCCGAAATTGATACCTTACTAGCTATATCTTATCTCGGTTTTGATTATCTCAATCTTACCTCATCACTATTTTGGTATAACCCTATTTTTAAAGCATGAATCTTATAGAAATGCAAATCCTAGTTTTGATGAAAAGATTTAATCTCATATATACCCCGAAGAGATGGGGAATATAGAGATTTTCAATAAAATTACCTCTGGATTTTACTTTGAAAATGGAATGTTCCACTTTGGGCACTAGAGAGATACCCACATAGAACATTACCTTTAATTTTATTTGAAATAATTTGAAAACATGAATGCAAATAATCATCACAAAGAAATCATGTTAGTTAGACAATAAATGAACATAACATAGATCATTTAATGCAATGATAAAGAAAAGGAATGGACTATTGGAATTTATCTAACAATTGGCATCAATTATTTGGAAATAACTGAATCAACAATTTTTAAGATGCATCTAGGTTTCTTGATTAAACGAGGTTTGTTTGAAATATTCATTGAAATCTAAGAAGAAGAAAAAAAAGATTAATTATAATTGAAAGATAAGTTAGAGTATTCCCTCAGAAAGATAGGGCTGGAGTATCCCTATGGATGGTAAATAATTTCTGATAAAGGAAGATTTTTAAATCTTGACAAATTTAAAAAGTGGTGTTAGAGTATCCCCCCAGAAGGTCGGGGTTAGAGTATCCCCATGGATGACAAATCATTTTGACAAAGGAAGATTTTTCAATCTTAACAATTTTGAAAAGAGGAGTTAGAGTATCCCCTCAGAAGGTCGAGGTTGGAGTATCCCTAAAGGTGGCACATCTAACACTCTTTAGAGAAGTCGAGTTGGAAAACATAAGTTGACAAAACTTTGTGATTTAGGAAATGTGGAGCTTTTCAACAACTTTTGGCAAAAAAATTTATCGTGAATGAGGATGGTAAAGATGTAAAATATGTTTGTGCCTTGATACAAGCCTAATGGAGGTCAAAGCATGTTCTTGAGTCTGATCGAGGTGATACAGAGACATTCAAAGGTCTTGAGATAAAGCTCAGGAAAATAACTCAATTTTGACCATGACCGAAAGCAGGGGATAGCATTATGCTATCCTGCTTCCCTAAGTTACTCTAAATTGGTTTGAAAGCTTTAAAGGTGGACAAGATACCATTAGAAACATAACTCGACGAGGGTCAATCTAAAAAATATTCCCAATATCCTAAAAAGTAACTTTCTGGGAGAATAAATTTTCAAGTTTGGATCCATTACACTACTGGCATTAAATATGAGGAACAAGTTCATTCACCAAAGGAGACGAACATGGATCTTCATAACTATATCCATTTTTTTCATCATTGGGCATCATAAACATATTCTCCTCTTTAGGATATATGAAATTGTTGCTTTGGTTTAATAAGTAAAGCTTTCCTTTCCACCATTTTCCTTAGAACCAAGGTTCATGTGGCAAATAGAGATGAACATAGATTTTCATAATTATATCCATTTGTTCTTGATTCAGCATCATAAACACATTTTCCTCATAGGGATATAGGATATTCATGCTTTGGTTAATAGGAAAAGCTTATCTTTCCATCATTTTTTAATAAAATTAAAGTTCATCCACTAAAAGACATGGACATGTGTTCTCATAATTATGTCTATTTTTTCCTTACTCGACATCATTAACAAATTCTCCTTATTAGAATATGTGATATTGATGCTTTGATTTCACAAGAAAAAGCTTTTCTTTCCAATATTTTATGTAGATCAAAGTTCATTCGCTAAGAGATATGAACAAGGATTTTTGTACTTATATCCATTCTATTCTTGATTGGCATCATAAACATGTTCTCTTTATTAGGAAAACGATATTAAAGCTTTCATTTAACAAGAAAAGCTTATTTCCCTACTCTTTTTCATAAAATCATAGTTCGTTTGCCAAAAGAGATGAACTAATCATATCCATTCTTCTCATGATTGGGCATCATAAAAATATTTTCCTTATTGGGATGCATGCTATTGATGCTTTGGTTTAACAAGAGAATCTTTTCTTTCCACTGTTTACCTTTGAATCAATGTTCATCTGTGAAAAGAGAGGAACATGGCTTCTCATAATTATATCCATTCTCTTCAAGATTGGTCATCATAAAGATATTTTCCTCTATAAGGTTTAACAAGAACAACTTTTCTCTCTTCCATTTCATTTAGAATCAAAGTTTATATGCAAAAGGAGACAAACATAGATTTTTATAATTATATCGATTCTTTTCCTAATTCGACATCATAAACACAATCTCTTAATTAGGATTCACGATGTTGATGCTTCACTTAAAAAAAATTTTTTCTTCCCACCATTTTTGTAGAATCAGACTTCACTCACCAAAAGAGATGAACTTGGTTTTTCATGATTATATCCACTCTTTTTGTGATTGGGCATCATAAACACATGTTTTTCATTGGGATACATGATATTGATGCTTTGGCTTAATAATAAAAGCTTTCTTTACACCATTTTCCTTAAAATCAAAGTTTGTCTACCAAAAGAGATAAACTTGGATTCTCTTAATCATATCTATTCTTCTCTTAATGATATTGATGCTTTGGTTTAACAAGAAAAGCTTTTCCTTCGATCATTTCTCGTAGAATCAAAGTTCATCTACTAAAAGAAACGAACATGGATTTTTATAATTTTATCCATTCTTATTGACTAGGTATTGTAAACACATTCTCCTCATTGGGATATATGATATTGATGCATTGGTTTAACATAAAATGTTTTTCTTTTTACCATTTTTGTAATTATGTCCTTTCCTCTCATGCTTGGGCATCATAAACACATTGTTTTCATTGGGGAACATGATTTGGTGCTTTGGTTTTGCAAGAAAAGCATTTTTTTCCAATATTTTCCATGGAATCAATGTTCATCTAGCAATGAAGGTGAACATAGATTTTCATAACTATATCCACTCTATTCTTGATTAGGCATCATAAATACATTCTCTTCATTGGGAAAAATGATATTGATGCTTTCATTTAATAGGAAAAGCTTTTCTTTCTAGCATTTTCCATAAAATCATAGTTCATCTAGTTAAAGATACAAGCATGAAATTTTGTAATCACATCTGTTCTTTTTCATAAGTAGGCATCATGAACATATTTTTCTCATTGGGATACAAGATATTGATGCTTTGGCTTAACAAGAAAAGCTTTTCTTTTTATCATTTTTCTTAGAATCAAAGTTCATCTGCCAAAAAAGACAAATATAGACTCCAAGAACTATATCCATTCTTTTCATGATTAGGCATTATAAACACATTCTCCTCATTGGGATACATGATAGTAGTGCTTTGGCGTAACAGGAAATGCTTTTCCTTCCATCATGCCCTCAGAATCAAAGTTCATCTGCCAAAAAAGGTGAACATGGAATTTTGTAATCATATTCATTCTTTTCATGATTAGGCATCATAAACAAATTCTCCTTACTAGAATACATGATATGGATGGTTTGGTTTAACAAGAAAATCTTTTTTTGTAAACCATTTTTTGTAGAATCATAGTTTACTAGCCAAAAGAGACAAACACGGATTTTCATAATTATATCCATTCTTTTCATGATTGGGCATCACAAACACATTTCCTTCTTGGGATACATGATATTGATGCTTTTGTTTAATAGGAAAATTTTCTTTCCTCCACATTCCTTAGAATCAAAGCTTGTTTGCCAAAAGAGACAAACTTGGGTTTTCATAACTATATCTATTTATTTCTTGATTGGGCATCATAAATATAGTCTTGCCATTGGGATGCATGATATTGAGGCTTTGGTTTAACAGGAAAAGCTTTTCTTTCAATGTTCCTCTCTCAAAAGAGATGAACATCGATTTTCATAATTCTATCCACACTTTCACTAATTGGGCATTATAAACACATTCTCCTCATTGTGATACATGATATTGATTCTTTGCTTTAACATGAAAAGCTTTTCTTTCGACCATTTTTTGTTGAGCTACCAAAAGAGATGAACATGGATTTTCATATGAACATGGATTTTCATAATTATGGCCACTCTTTTCTTGATTGGGCACCATAAACATATTCTCCTTTTTAGGAGACATGATAGTGATGCTTTGATTTAACAAGAAAAGCTTTTCTTTCCACTAATTCATCCATCAAAAGAGATGAACATGGATTTTCATAATTATATCCATTTTTTCATGATTGGGCATCATAAATACATTTTCCTCATTTGGATACTTGATATTTATTCTTTTGTTTAACAAGAAAAGCTATTCTTTTCTCCATTTTCCTTAGAACCAAAGTTTGTCTACCAAAAAAGATGAACTTGTGTTTTCATAATAATACCCATTCTTTTCATGATTGGGCATCCCCTTCATTGGGGTACATGATATTGATTATTTGGTTTAATATGAAAAGCTTTTCTTTCCACCCATTTTGTAGAATCAATGTTTATCATCCAAAAAAAATGAATGTGGATTTTTTTCATAATTCTATCCATTTTTTTACTGATTTGGCATCATAAACACGTTCTCCTTATTGTGATACATGATATTGGTACCTTGCTTTAATAAGAAAAGCATTCCTTTCCATCATTTTTTGTGAAATCAAAGTTCAATTGCCAAAATAGATGAACATGGATTTTTGTAATTATATCCATTCTTTTCATGATTAGGATTCATAAACACATTCTCCTTTTTGGAAACATGATATTAATGCTTTGGTTTACTAAGAACAGTTTTTCTCTCCACCATTTCCCATAAAATTAGATCATTTTCCAAAAAAGAGAAACATGGATTTTAATAATTATATCCATTATTTTCCTAATTCGTCGTCATAAACGCATTCCTCTCATTAGGATACATGATATTGATGCTTTGGTTTAACAAGAAAAACTCTTCTTTCTAGCTTTTTTGGTAGAATCAA
Organism: Adansonia rubrostipa; assembly: GCA_038381775.1. Classification (NCBI taxonomy): domain Eukaryota; kingdom Viridiplantae; phylum Streptophyta; class Magnoliopsida; order Malvales; family Malvaceae; genus Adansonia; species Adansonia rubrostipa. Next base: position 51,110 of record JBBYHM010052561.1, read on the forward strand.
AGTTCATCCTCCAAAAAAGATGAACATTGATTTTCGTAAGTACACCCAATTATTTTCATGATTGAGCATCATAAACACATTCTCCTCCTTAGGATACATGATATTGATGCTTTGGTTTAACAAGGAAAGCTTTTCTTTCTACCATTTTTCATAGAATCATAGTTCATTTGCCAAAAGAGATGAACATAGACTCTCATAATTATATCCATTTTTTCTTGATTTGGCATTTTAAAAACATGCACCTTTTTAGGATACAAGATATTGATGCTTTGGTCTAATAAGAAAAGCTTTTATTTCTACCATTTTCCTTAGAATCAAAGTTTATTTGTCAAAAGAGACGAACATGGATGCTCATAATTATAACCATTCTTTTCCTAATTCGGCATCATAAACACATTTTCCTCATTGGGATACATGATATTGATGCTTTAGTTTAACAAGAAAAGCTTTTCTTTCCACCATTTTCCTTAGAATCACAGTTCATCTATAAAAAGGGACGAATATGGATTCTTATAATTATATCCATTCTTTTATGATTGGGTACAGTAAACATATTTTCCTTTTTGGATACACGATATTATTTTTTTTGTTTAAAAAGAAAAGCTTTTCTTTCCACCATTTTTCTTGAAATCAAAGTTTGTCTACCAAAAAAAATGAACTTAGGTTTCCATAATTATATCTATATTTTCATGTGATCGGGCATCATAACCACAGTTTTCTCATTGGGATACATGACATTGGTGCTTTGGTTTAATAGGAAAAGCTTTGGTTTCCACCATTTTCCTTAGAATCATAGTTCACCCACCAAAGGAGTCGAACATGGATTCTTATAATTATATCAATTTTTTTCTTGATGTGGCATCATAAACACATATTTTCATTCGGATACATGGTATTGATGCTTTGGCTTAACAAGAGAAGCCTTTCTTTTCGCCATTTTCATTAGAATCAAAGTTCATTTGCCGAAAAAGGCCAACATAAATTCCCATAATTATATCCATTACTTTCATGAATGGGCTTCATAAACACATTCTCCTCTTTAGGATATATGACATTAATGCTTTCGCTTAACAATAAACATTTTACTTTCCACCATTTCCTTAGAATCAAAGTTCATCTACCAAAAGAGACGAACATGGAGTTTTGTAACAAATTCTCCTTATTGTGATACATAATATTGATTAGGCATCATAAACAAATTCTCCTTATTGTGATACATAATATTGATAGTTTAGTTTAACAGGAGAAGCTTTTCTTTCCACCATTTTCTATGGAATCATAGGTCATCCGCTAAAGAAGACAAACATCGATCTTCATAACTATATCTATTTTTTTCTTGATTGGTCATTATAAACACATTCTTCGCATTGGGATATATGATATTGATGCTTTAGCTTCACATGAAAAGCTTTCCTTTCTAACATTTTATGTAGAATCAATTCTTTTCATATGGATTCTCGTAATTATATCCATTCTTTTAATAATTAGGCATTGTAAACACATTCTTCTCATTTGGCTACAAGGTATTGATGCCTTGTTTTATCGAGAAAAGCTTTTCTTTTAGCCATTTTCTATAGAATTAAAGTTTATCGGCCAAATTAGACAAACATGGATTTGTCTTTGCAAGAATGGGCATCGTAAACACATTCTCTTCATTAGGGTACATGGCACTTTGGTTTAACAAGAGAAGCTTTCTTTTTTGCCATTTTCCTTAC